>RWJN01000199.1:0-45445 GCA_004332605.1 Steccherinum ochraceum | reverse complement strand
CACTCGAGCGAGAGCCCCTCGCCGTATGAGTTTGGGGTACCCATGGATATGGATATGGATTTCGACGACTCGGCTTCAGCGTCGTTCGGAGTTGGGCATCATGGACATGCGTTGCCGTCGATGGCGATGTACCCGCACCCCCACGCGAGGGTGATGGACGACGAGCTGAAGATGCTGATCAGCTTGGAAGACCCGGATGAAGATCTGAGCGCGTACGTCCCCGCCCCGCCCCTCCCCCTGCCCTCGTCGGCCTCGGAATCGTCGTTGGCGGCTGCGTTGGCGTTCCCCGTCGCCTCTTCTTCTTTTGCGTTCTCGTCCTCTTCGTTGTCGGCTTCCTCCCTCCCGACCTCGCACGTCCACCGGCATACACACAGGCATACGACAGCCTCCCCCCGGATGCGATACCAATCTTCCTCTTCGTCTTCCGGGTCCGGGTCCGGGTCCGCATGGTCGGGGGACGAAGACACCACAGATCGTCGGGTCCGGACCCGCAGTGGCAGCGTCGGTGTGGGGGAAGGTAGTGGTATTGGGGGGTGCGCACGGGTGGCGCTGGCGCCGCTGCATACGCTGCAGCGGAACCATCCGTATCGGCGGTGCGAGGTGGACGATCGGGCGTTGAGGTTGTTGGGGCCTGCGAGTGGGACGAAGTGAGGGGGCGGGGTGTTGTTGCTCTCGACTACACCTGCACCTCGTCGTTTCCGGACTTGTTGGTTAGAGCCCGGGGTTGTTTTTCTTGCTTTGCTTCGCTTCGCCTCCCGCGCATACACATTCTGCATTCTGCTCCTGCCTCCTTGGTTTTCTTCATTGCTGTCTTCACTACCCCTCTCATCATCATTCTGCATCCTCTTCGTGATTCGTATCCGCATGAACTTTTGGCTTTGCTTCGCTTTGAACGCATTGTGGATACGTCCCTGTACGTGTACAGTCTCTCTTTCTGCTTGGGTTTCTCCATATACCTTCCGACAATCAACTTATTCCTCATCGCTTCGTATTCTCCCCCCTTCTACTCCTCTTCTCATTCATGTTTCCCCCATCATACCATCTTTTCTATGCAACGGATTCCCCCCTCATACAGCATACTGCCATAGCACACTCAGTACCACAGATACAGATACAGACAGAATTGAAAATGCCAAATGTATTTTATTCGTATCCTTGGAGCACGCGACGTTTCGTGGTGTACGCGCTCTCCTCTTCGCATACACACACCTAGATGCATATGTACACCGTGAGCGTGAAGGCAGGTAGAAGATATCCGGGGCTATGTAGTGGTAGTAGTACAGTACTGGAGTCTTTTGCCTCGCGCGTGAGACGTACAGAGTACGTGCACTGCTTCGCGACTTCCTGGCATCGACAGATACGTAAGGACGACCTCCTTTCGACTTCCTGAGTTCCCAAACGAGGCCTCGAACTGCTCCCTATAACTATACTCACTCGTGTGCAGAGTTAGAAGCCTCGTGTTGAACAATTGGCGTCCTTCCCCGCATTGCTGCGCCTCGACCCCAGGTTTTGCGTAACTGCTTCTAAACTTCTGAATTCTGGCTTCTTTCATTTCCGCNNCCCCCCCCCCGACCCGAATTTGCGTTCCGTACGTCGAGAGTTCATCGATGATCGAATCGCAATCGCGCGCGGAGGTCGGAGGAAGGCACACGACCTCTGTTGCTGCAGGTCCTTCCCCCGCTCACTGGCACTCGACTGACATGTTTCCGAGTTCCATCACCTAACTCTGCTCGTTCTCTTTCCGAGTCCAGGACCTACGCACTCGGTCGGTCGGTCGGTCGAGCGGAGGGTTCTCAGCCTCGTTGCTCAGAGATGCTCATTGACAAACGGACGCCTGAGTGGACGGAAAGACACAACAACGACCATGATCATTCCGAGTCTGTCGTACACATGCACCCCATCCCAGCGTCGTCCCACGTCGACGTCTAACGCAAAAGCAGACAGGCTCTCTGCCAGTGCCGGCCAACAGACCCCCTTGGTATGTCGTAACCCCCAATTTCGAGGGTGCGTGCTTGTTTTGCATGGACTGTCGTAAGCTATACAGTACGGGTACATCGTGTGCGGGGGAGTGAGAGAGAGAGGTAGGTGGGAGGAGTGGAGTGGGGATGGGAATTCGAGCTTGAAGATTCAGAGATCGGGGTGCAGGCTTGCGTTCTGCGTCGGCTGATCCGTTTCCGCATACTTGAGGGGTGGTGGGAAGTGCTAATGCGATGTAGAAGCCGAACCACGACGGAAAACATTGAGACCTTCCCGGCCAGTGGTCGCGGTCGGAGAACGCCGAGCAGCTAGCAAATGGGACGACCGCTGCAACCCACATCGTTGTTGCATACGAAACAGCTTCCAGGAGCCTTGTGTGCTGCATGATTTTCTGAGCCCGCAGGTGCTCAAACCATCCATACACGACGCCACATTGATCCAACCGACGCGTTTTCTCCGAGTCCTGACAGTTTCGTCTTCCCTGGGATTTGAGTTGGACGCGTGCTGGAGAGTAGAGTGCTGGACCCTGGGCCTCGACTTCACCCTGACTGAAGTGTCAATCGTAGAGTAAAATCTCCTCGGAGCAAAGCACGACGCCTGTTAAAGACCCTGGAGAGCTCGGTAAGGGCGGGTGGATCCCTCGCTCGGAGATTGGAAGCGTCGTATCCTGAAGGCCTGAAGGTCCAACGAGTACAGGGTGAGGGGACGGTAATACCCTTCCAGCTGGTACGGAGTCTGTCGTGCTGAGAGAACGGCATTTGCATCAGTCCATCTTCCGCTGCAAAAGATCTTGTAAAACATACTGTACTTTGACAACCCTGCAAAAAAAGAGACTGATACCACCGCCCGCTTCTTCGTTTCTTCTTCTCCTCTTCAGTTCCACGTTTTCAATCCCATTCAAACCCCAGCCGCGTTCCATCGCACCCCTACTTCGTTTCTGTCATTCCGTGTCATCACATGGACCTGGGCGGCCGATGACGCGCGCGACTTCTCCTGTCTAGTACCTCGGTCACGCGAACGTCTGTCTTCCGCTCAGATGTACGCAAGGCGGCCGGGCGTACTGTCTTTGAATGCAGAGTCGGATTGGCAATACGTCCTGGTGTATGTCCGACCCTACAAACTGGTAGTTGAGTTGCACTGAATGAGTCGGAATCCGAGACCGGTGACGCCTCAAGCTGTCGTCGCAGAAGCAGGATGATCTGAATAGGCAACGCGTGGTTATGAGCGGTTCAGAGAAGGAGATGTATTTGGACCCTGACCTGACGGAAAGAAGAGCTTGGAGAAGCAAACGAGGCAGCCTGGCCACGAGATGGATTGATCCCATCGCGCGCAGCGTTAGAGCAGATCAAAGCAGGAGGGAGAAATCGACCGAGGTCCAGAACCAGGACCGTCCGGTAACATAAGAGCAGGATGGCAGAGAAGTCTGGAACCGCGGTCCTTGAAAGCTCGAAGGAGGAAAGGAAGCCGTTCCTTGGCCAGACCAGGCCTTTGGTCTGTTTCTCAAGGGCCTCCCTGCCTTTCTGCCGAAATAGGTGGTAGTGAGACACCTCGAGCAGGACCAGTGTCTAACGCTTCAGCGACGTCATTGCCTTCGATCTGGCCCCCGGTCCAGACTCGAGGAAGTCAAGGCCAGCTGGATGCTATTGGTATACGTGTGGGTGTTAGATGGGAAAGCCCACCGCGCGTCCCTTCCACCGAGTCGATGCTCAAAAGAGATGCATCAGGATCGACGCCAGGTGCTGGTAAGGTTAAAGGGATAGGGGTGAAGATCTGAGCCAGGAATTTCCGTTGAGCGGGAGAGGGACGAGAGCGTTCCGCAGATGCGCTGGCGATTGGGTTTTTCAAACCATGCCGAATTCCCCATGCCGCCGCGCAGTAGAACCTGCCTAGGGAGCCGTGTGTCGTTGTTTCGTCCTCGCGTGGCTGGAGAAGGGGTCTTCTAACTTGAAGGCGACCTGGGAAGGCGGACGCGTGTAGGGGAACGTTCAATGTTGGGGCGCTGGCCAGGTGTATGTCATGAATCCGCAGTACGCCAGGAATATGTTGAAGCTTGTAAGGAAGAACAAGGTATGTATGTGGCGCGACCTGGAACATAGTGACATCAGCACTAGCCTTCTCTGTCCAAGAGTTGGTGGGTCGTCCTCTCTTCTCACCTATTCATTCGTTCACGTTGTGTACAGTCCTTCTAAGAGCTTCTCAGGTGCTCCACTATTCTTGGCTTGTGTACTCGGCATATGACTGGTCGGCTCAGGAGCCATCCCTTGAAAGTTCGAAGGGTTGGGCACGGGCGCGTGGTCATATGAGAACCGAGTCCGTGCTGAGATCGGACTGTCTCACACGGATGGGTATAAATCATCCACGCCGATGAATAGACTGAGTGCGTCCCAACCTGATCTGGGGTCAATACCCACTTGGCGATGAGCTTTCTGAGGCACTCACGGCGACCGCATTTGAGATCATGCACCCCGAATGCACGGTCTGGACTCATCATCGTCTTCACCTCAGCGGTTTACACCCAAGGGACATCACTTGCCACCAGGCTCTTCGACATGAGTCGTTTTCCCTTCAAATGCGACATATTCTGGAGAACCGCGTTCCCGCCAAACAGCAGTCAATTCGCGCTCATCTGAGTTTAAGATAGGTCACTTACCGGTCCCGTGGTCGAGCCGATTGCGGTTGCGGTATCCTTCGTGGCATTTCTAGTCGTCCAGTGTCGACCGATCCACGACGCAATCGACGAAAATTGATGTGGTGGCTACAATCTCATCAAAGAAGGAGCTGACGTCGTCCATCGGAGGCAATTGCGCTGTATGGAGCAGAGGTCGATGGTGCTGCGGTGGCTATCAAGAACTTGACCTTGAGGTGGGATACGAGGTAGGAGTGAGAGGGAAGAGCGTTTGAGAGGTTCTACCGAGACTGGGCCAGGAAGTTGCGATGCCATGATGCTAGAATCCTGATCGGGCGGCTGTCTGTGGTTCGCCTGGAAAAAGCATTCTTTAGGTCAGATTTCTGGTCGCTGGTCGCACGCCGATGCGATTTTAAACGTACGATAGAGGACATACACATGTTGGTGGCGTAGGTGAGGCTGACGATACGTCGTCTCATGACTTGTGCACTTCTGCGTGGTATTCAGTCTTCCTTGGACGAGGATCGTCGAGACCGAACGAGAGCTGATGAAGCGACGTCACAAGTGCCGCACCCTGCAGTGCTTTCCATACCGTTCCACGGACCGACGGAAGCCATGAGAGAAGATTGCAAGTGCAGTATGACGGCATTGTTCGTCGCCTGGCAAGTTTCGTCCACCCACCGGATGGGCAAGACTCTGCGCTTGAGCGGGAATAAGGCTAGATGACTTGACATCAGAGAGGGTTCTAGAGGTGAAGAACTGACTACAATGTTGACGATTGGTCAGCTATCCCATAGACAAGGTGGGCCTTGACGATCCAGCTGACGAAGATACGAAACGCCTGAGGTTCCCAAAGCATGGGTTACACTTGCTTTGTATCGATTTACCCGCGACGCTTTTGGAATGACTAGGAAGGGTGAGCGTGCCTCCCAGGATGTGTGTAGGTCTACTCGGAGTTGGTCACAGTCAATTGTATGCGGCTTTTTTGTAGCCCTGGGGGATCCCTAGAATTCAACTAAAGATCAGAATGCGTCGGCTTTGTCAGTCAAAAATCAAGGAAATGTGATGCACCCCTGGAATAGGCTCAGGACGCCTGGGAACACTAATGTGTATTCTTGCCGTTTCGGCAAAGAAAAGAAAGTTTGTGTGGCCATAAAAAGAGGGGGTGCAGATAAGCGGGACGAAGTGTGAAATGACGATGCTTACTATAACCCTGAGTGTAACAATACTGCGCAGTAAGCATTTCATTGAATGAGTTCCAAGTGAGTGGTGCTGCGTCATAACTGTAGCCACCGAAAATCGACCACTCGCTTTTGTTACAGCGGCTGTCCAGTGGCCGGCAAAATCCTGGCAAAATCCTGGCAAGAAGGCGAGTATTCGATCTGTTTGGTGTAGAGGAAACAACCCAAAGGAGCTCAACGTCGGTGTCAATAGAGTCACGCAGATAACGAAGAACTTACCGAGTGATGTACTGTGGCTGGCAAAAGGGTTGCAAAGAGTTCGATTGTTCGTCGCATCGTCTATCAGACTTGAAGCACCGTGAAAGCGTGCTCGGTGGCTTTGCCTTGCCTGTGAGGGTGGTGATGAGCATGTTGCGACATTCAAGTCAGTCTCGAAAACTGTGAGCCGACGGTATCGCTTTGGTCCGCCGCGAAGAGGACATCAAAGAAGCTTCCTATAACGGCATGTGGTGGCCACAGCAAGGGGCCAGTGCGATGATACTTGAAGTGGTTGATACACGAGCGCACTGAGCAACAAATGCTGCCGACAATGCAACGTGTCCGGACGTGCGATCATCGAGCTGCCCAACGCGTTCGTGGACGAATTCAGTCCTGCGGGGGCAGATGACGACGCAGTCAGGAACACAACGTTTAATCATTGACTGGTCTGGCATAAGATACACACAATCGACTTCTGCCTTGCATTGGCACCGATGGAGTAAGATCTTGATCAGCTCTGTATTTCGATCTTCCGTGATGGGTGAACTCACGAGATTGACCTGGGCAAGGCTAATGCGTTTTCGCGAAATAGACAAGTCGCCGCACGTTTAGATCAACGTAGTAGGTGCCCGACGAGGTTCCGAAGAACAACGTACCGAAGTCGTCTCCTGTGTACAACAAAATGAGTCCGTCGCCGAAAGTAGCAAATACAGCGTCCGGGGCGTAAATACTCTGCCCTTCGACGACTTACAGCACGTTCAGCACAGTATGATGTCCCGTACACCGATACTGGTCGGAGATCAGGTCGCTCCGGGAAAGGTTCTTTTCTGCGCTGGCTAGGAGGCATTGCGAGCGAAAGGACATGGACTAAGAAGTTTGTGACAGGCAAAGTCCCCTCTAGAACTGTGGCTTTACAATCGTGTTCCAATTAGTGTCAGTTCCCATCCAGTCACTGAGACCCGATATGACGTACAAAATAGTTGTTCTTGCTTGATACCGAGATCTGAGACGCAACGCCCGATAAGAACATTCTCCTCGTACTCCTTAGACGCATTGACTAGGTGTCTTCAGCTCTTGATAAATTGAAGCCTTGGGATAGGTACGAGGGTCTTTAGAGGCATTCAAGAAACGCCCGCTGGCCTGAACAAAGCAGCGTGCTACGATCTCGACGAATACTGCTTGACTGTTCGAGTAAAAAAACAGCGAGAAGAACGACGTAAGTGACAAAGCAGAGCGTAAAGAAGCTGTAAGGCTCACCGAGATTCCTGGAGGCCCTTGTGTGACGTGTACACCGAACTCAGATATGCGCCTAGCTTCCGACGGGTGTCCGACATACTGCGTCTCTCTCAATTCCGCACGTATGTGACTATGTAGACAAAGAACGTGCGTCCGCAACTATGAAGATACGCGTGAACATCGTGCATTGGGCAACAAACACCATGGCAAATATCACAATTACCGAGCTTTTTCTATGCTTCTTTCCTTATCGTGTTACTTGCAAGCCATCGAGTTGGAGCGACTTAGAGGGCTTATCATAACGACGAATGATGGTTCAGGGGGAGTTTTCTAAGCATGTGAGGCGAAAGGCGAAAGTGAATGGTTGGTGAGTGGTGATGGTACAGGAGAAAGCGCGTTTGGGCGCGTCGCTCGGAACTCGGAGTGGCGTGGACCACTGCGTGGTCAGTAATTCCACTGTCCAGTGCGTTGTACACAACGCTTCTCATCGGACCTCAAACCATAAGATTGGCAGGCACGCCGACCTGTTACTTACGATGTAGTGAGCAAGCTTACGAGCAAAACATTATGGGCGAAATCGCCACAAATTTGGGGCTTGCTTTTGCTTGCCTTCAGTGCCCTGAAACACGATCACATGACCGCGACGCGTCCGCTGTTGCAAAAATGCCCGCTGAACAAGTCCACGACGGTGGTCAATCAGTGTATTGGAGTAAGACTAGGGCAGTATAATGGTGGCTACGTGAATTCCGACTGTGGTTAGCATGTATCAATAGCGAGGGTTTAGCGTAAGAACTGTGAGAGAAAGACTTGAGAGTGAGAAGTAGTAGTACAGGGTGTAACAGTCCTTTGCTTCGTTGAGCATCCTTCGTATCATATCTGATTTAATCCAGATCCAGACCAGCATCCTTGGCGGCACGCTCCGTAGGATCATTCTTGTGCACATAATTGGGGCAATCGGCTGGGAGGAAAAGGACCTCCTTCAGTGAGCCGTCGTTGTAGACCTTGCAGGTCACAGCACTCTGAGGATCTTCCTTCTCCGCTTCGACGGTCTTCCCGACTTGGGTAGAACTGCTTGCCCCCTCCGATTGACTACTTCCCTCCTTCAGCCCCTTCTCATCGCCCACACTTATATCTCCCGGCTCACCTTCCTTTCCCTTTCCCTCCTTCACCTTCTCAGCGACCTTCTCTTCTTCGTACAGCCACATCACGCCTTCTCCATCGACCAGGTCCACGCCCATGTGTTCGAACCTCTCCGTCCACCATATGAAGATGTCTCGTGCCAGACCGTCTGTACTCGTATCCACCATGAACCCTGCGGTACGCACGGTCTCGAGAGCAGGGAGGAAACCAGACATCCGAGCTGACAGCAAGGCGAGCAACTGCGACTGGGTGTGGGTTGGTCGATTGGGGTACAGCCGCGAAATGCCGAGGCCACGGATTGCGATGAGACGGAGGGAGCGGTGAGGGTGCATGAGGAGGTCGGTAGAGACGGGGCTGGTCAGCAAATACGTGAGATCCTTGAAATCCTTGGGTTCGGGAGCAGGAGAGGCAAGCGAAGGAGTCTTGGATGCGGTGCTCGAGGCTTTGGTGGGCAAGGTATCGACTTTGAGATTCTTGTCGGCCTTGGATCTGATGCCCCGCACCATACTCAAAGACACTGGTAAGACCATGCAACGCTCTCTACAATCGTAGACGAGACGTTCCAGGTTGGGACATACTCCCGGTTGGAGAAACAGGCCTGGACTGAGCGGATACGGGCTCGGCTTGTACGTGCTGCTCACGGAGGGAACAAGTTCCAGTGACGTGAGAGCATGTCCATGGACAGTGAGGAAGAGGAGTAAGGAGATGGTCAACGTAGTAACATGATGAGAGGCCGGGAGAGTAGGTGAAGCCATGTGGTAAGGCAAGACGTTTGACGCGTCAAGCAGCAGATCCCGAAGTGCTGGAAGAGCTATCTTCGAAGCGTATGTGAGCAACGCTGTTGTGGTGGGAAGACGCAACGTGGTAACGTGCGGAAGAACCATGACGGGTGGCGGGACTGTAAAGTTGGTCGGAAGTTCGTTGATGGGCACGAGAGTAGGAATGTCTGACTCGCCACCCAAATCTCCAAAATCGCTGTGATACTGGGCCATGATCGCGCTCTTTGGCAACGTCCGTAGATCCAAGATGCGAAGCTGCTGAAACAACGGCAAGAATTGGGGAGAAAGAATGGCCCCTACAGAGCCGATATTGGGGCTGCCAGGATGAATATCCTTCACCGCGTACTTGAACGCCTGTTCTGTCTGCTCCCAGCCCAATCCGCGTAACGTCTTTCCATGATAATGTTGAACGACGGCGAGGAATTCCTTGGGTACAGGAATGGTCCATACGCCATTGAGGACGCGCAAGCCGGTGGTATATGTCAATATGATGGCGACGAGCCTCAGGAATGTGAGTTTGTTGGTATTCCGCGTGCAGCTGCGAATTTCCAAGTGGCGAACCCATTGACCATGGCCTTTTGCGAGACCCTGCGTCTTAGCAGAGCTCGACGTAGTGCTCTCGGACGACGTGCCAGTGGTACTCGGAGCCACTTGTTCAAAGGTTGAGGCAGCCTTCTTTGCAGCGACAGCGCTCTCCTGTAGCGTCCTGATAATGAGCTTCGCCCTGTGCACGCTAGCCACCACCACATGCTCATACAACAACTCCGTCGCTATCTTCCGCCACGACCGACATACTCCGACGAGCGTGCACTTCGTCCTGAGCGACAGGACAGGGTTGTTGACACCCCATGCAAAATTCGGGAGTCGTTCCGGAGCAAATGGGTCGACCACTGTGAGGTCTCGCGATCGAGGAACGTAGGTCGCGTAGCGGAAGATCTCCAGCCACAGCTCAGTGGGGAGATCGTTGTGGTCGAAAGTCGATAAGGGCTCTGGGATAGATGCGGTCTCTTGGGTATTAGAAACGATCTCTCCTAGTTCGCCTTGCTCGACGACATGACGCGGAATCGAAAGAGGTGTGGATGACGCGATAAGAACGGGAGAGTCTGCCACCGACGGAAGAGGTGCGGTGTCGGTGGATTGGGCGGTGTCTGGCATGACGACACTGGGGAAGAGTCAGAACATGAGGTGAGCAGCGTGAACAAGAGAGTGAGAGGACTATATGCTGGCAAAATATTGAGATGGCCAATGTGTCGACCCCGTCTGTCCACTCCAGGGTACACAATGGCATGCATGATTGACTCCTGAATCAATCGCCGTGCACTCACATTGGCTGTCCAAAACCTTCTCGCGATCGTTACGTTACGCCAACACGAAGAGTTGCGATCTGGAGAGGAGTTGCTTTGCAGCAATGCGAAAAGACCTTGTCTGGCCAGCGAATACTCTTTGGCACGGTAGGAGAAGGTAGTGGATAAGGACAAAGATGCTATCCGACGTTAGCGCCGTCACTTGTCTCCCGACGGCCATGTCCGCGTTTGGAAGTTCTGACTAGGATCGAGGCGTGGACACATCGCGGCGTCAGCGACCGTCAAGAATAATCCGACGTAACGACCACCGAGTGAGGAGCATATACAGATGACTTCATGAATAGATCACATGCTTGGGATTACAGTACAATAAGAGATGTGATTTAACGACTTCGGATCGTCGAAGGACCGAGTGGCGACATTAGGGTCGATACGATATGAGTATGATAGGGTATGGAGTTGATCTCGGAAAGGGTAGACATAATAATGTCCAGTAGAAGGGTATCAGGGTTCAATTCGTATGCAATCGTGCATACATAGTCTCCGCCATCAGTCTCAGCCGTGGCGACCAAGGCCTCGAGCACTCTTGCTAACAGTCTTGGCTTCTGCTTGCTTCATCTTCGCACGTCTAGCACTGTACCACAAAAGTCAGGATACAGGCGGAGAGTAAGAGAGTATACAGACGTACTCTTCGAGAGCTTCTCTCTCTAAGATTCGTACATGATCTCTGGCTTCTCTGACAGCAGCTCTAGCTTGACCGAGAGCCCGATCGGCTTCACGCTCGTAGTTCTCTGCGTCCGAAACCTTTTGACGAGCCGCGGAGATGGTGGGATCGCCACCCAGGGAACCCGAGCGGTAATTCGAGCCGGACTCATCGGATGACGACGACGAGCGACGGCGCGAAAAGAATCCACCACGAGAAGATGTGTTTGAGGTGGTTTCGTGTGCAGTATATGGTTCCGGCGACGGTGAGCGACGGCGCGAGAATAAACTGCGAGAACGTCCGGGTGACTGTTGAGGAGGAGATGGTGGTGGTGGGGGCGCCGCGGGCTGATTCTGACGGAATAAAGGCATTGCTGAAAGCATTGTTCAGTAAGGCTGGATTTCCCGGAGAGTCAGATAGCCAACTCACCGACTAGGGAATGTTGATCGAGTTTCGTGTTGAGAGACCCATCAGCCGTTTGGACGGCCATTTTATAGACTGCGTCGCTGTGTCTGACATCAGTGGAGAGCTCCTCTGTACCTGCCCAGTCTGCGCGTTTTCATGGAGCATTCGCCACTGCTGGTCCACTTCGACGGTGCACATCATGGTGTCGTCCCGAACAGGCTGCAGGTGACTGGGAGGCGTAGGGAGATGACGTAACCAGGTGGTCCGAGCGTGGAAAAGCGCGGCGGCATCACTGTTCAGCGGAGAGTGAATCGGAGTATGAAGCTTTCCTGCCTGGGCAGCAATGGCCCCCAAGTATTTATACTCTCAACCCTGTCGTCCCCCGCCACTCCCCGAGGCCCCCGCTCATCGTCCAGCACGTCCCCGCCGTCGTCGTCGCTGACAGAGAGGACCTATAGGCCATGTCCAATAAGATAGTGGTGAGCTGCTCGCCGCGAGCCATGTTTTGTAGCAGTCTCGTGCAGTAACTGAGTTTGCGTGTTGCTTTGCGTGTTGGTCATCCGTCTCGTCCCTCGTCGTTACCTGTCGTGGCGATGTATTGAGCCCGCAATCTATCGCGCCGTCATCGACGATGTCATTGCCAGCATGAAGTCAGAGTTTGACGAGTACGGCGTGGGCGAAGAAGTCCTCGCGGAGCTTCAGCATGTACGTACCTGTCTTATATCCTTCGTACGACGTCTCAGACCAATCCGAGCTGACCCTCTTTTGACTTGTTGCGTAAAAGAAATGGGAAGCCAAAGTCATACAGTCTCACGTAGCTGAATTCGAGCCATCTGCTCCCCAAGCTGCTCATCCTCCGGCGCCGCCCCCTCCTCCTCAGTACTCGTACCCGCCGCACCCGATGCATACTATGCACAATCCTCAATATCCACCTGCCTCTACTTCCTACAACCCGTACGGTGCTCCTCCTCCTGGTCCCCATATAAAGGCAGAGCCTGTGGATACCAGATATATGCTCAGTGGCGGGCCGCCACCACCACCGTCACATGCAATCCCGTCCTTACCTGGTCCGCAGATTCATAGGCCAGGAAACGGGCCAGCGCCGCCTCCGCCTACTGCACGGTTACAGTATCCTCCCGCAACACCGAGTACTGCTGTAAATGGGACAGCGGGTGCAGTGCGAATACCTCAAGTGGACGGCCCGTCCTCGTCATCTTCAGACTCACCTTCGCCCCCTCCAAGTCAGTCGTACGCTCCGCCTAGAGCGTTGCATCCTTCGCTTCCTCAACCAGTAGCAGCGACGGCTGGCCGCGACCAGGATGACGAGGAAGCCATCAACAGTGATCTTGACGACTCCGATTCGGACAACGAGCGCGATGCGGACACGAACGGGGGTGCTGAATCGGACATCGTTTTCTGCACCTACGACAAGGTACATATGATCTGCATGCGCTGAGATTGCTTTCTGTACTGATTTTCTGCTACACAGGTTGCGAGAGTGAAGAACAAGTGGAAGTGTGTCTTGAAGGATGGAATGATCCATGTCAACGGAAAGGATTATTTGTTCGCCAAGTGCACTGGGTACGTCTGCGTTCGTTGTCGCACATTCACAACCTTGACCTTGGCTCTTTTCAGCGAGTTTGAATGGTAACGACGTTTTTACTGCCTTTCCGGAATCGACATGGACCCTCTACTACACAAATAACACAAGCATTACCGCATTCCCTGCATTCCCTCTCATCTTGTACCTTACTCAACTATCTTAACCAAACAGCATATCTAGATGATACAGAAAGTCTCGCAATCAATTCTTGCTTTATTCCTCAGATTTCGGTTCCCCTTCATCTCCCTCTCCTGGTGTGCCTCTCTCTCTTCGTCCATCCTCTCGCTCTCTTTTCGCTTTCAGGGTCATTTTATTTGCATGCAACTCACCTGTGTCACGATTTTGACTTCATCCCACATGCTCTTTCCGTATTTGTATCATATACCTGGACTCGGTTCACGACGCGTTCCTCTACGTTCATCGACATCGGCACAGTACGTGCTGTATTCACTGTTGCCGTTGCACGAATGTTGCAGCATGCCTTGAACGCACGTCAGTGTAACTCATCAGGCGGTAGCTGCTGTCAGAACTTTGTGAATCTCATCCGAATTTTGTGTCATCTGTCCTGTGTGTCCTAGTTACCAACTACTCCAGGACTTTCAGGTATCGAAGCTGCAGATCAGTCGTCGCGCTTTGTTTGCGCTCTTCTTTTGCGATGCAAATCCATTTTCAACAGTGCGACAACAATCGACTGGCTCCCTTGTGCATTGCATGTTGCACTACGTATCCGTGAAATGCGGTAATTGGGACAACACCATAAAGTCCCTTCTTTCATACTGGTTCTTGTCAAGCTCTGCTCGAGCCTCGAGCTGCTATTTCATCCAGCACTTTATTACGCATGTTTTATGTACAGTAGCCCGTTGCTATCTGTTGTGGCCGGCGGCACGGGGTGTACACCTGTACGTTTGGGATAACCGGCAGCTTATGGCAGAGGACCGCCGGCTTTCACGGTAGTCTTCGACTTGTAATCCATGGCACGTTGGCTCTTCCTTCTCGATATCTTTCCTTGCCATCCAATGGATCATCCCATCCGTTGTCAGGACCAACTCTGACCGGCAAACATCATCCATCAGCAGCAGCGACTCTGGCACCCACAGCAACGAAGACAGCTCTGCCATCCTCAGTTCCTGCTTCAGGCCGCTCCCGGTCGTCTGGGAAACAACCCAGCCCTTCTACTTTTATACCGACAACCTGGCTTCCTCTCGACTCATCTAGATACCCTGCCAGAGTTCCCATTCATCTGCCATGCAGTCAATCCTTTCTCCCGACGTAGAGACGTTCTCCACACCACCCTCCACGCCCATCCTCTCAGAGTCCAATATCAGACCCTCGCTGTCTCGGAGATCCAGCAGGCCATCGAACCTCCATCTCGCACACAACACAGGCGAATGGAGACCAGACATCATCCTCGAGAGCAGCAATGGCCAGCCCTCTCCAGATCTGTCGAAGGCGAACGCTAACGGGCGGATAACAGGGGTCAAGAATCCCACCCCGCACACCGCAACGCAGAGCGGCTTCTCTTCTGCTTCTGTCAACGGCGTAAACGGTCTTCACAGCGCGTCACCACACCCCGCCTCCTCCGCTTCCATGAACGGCAACCTCGCGACGGTAAACATCGGCGTTGGGGTCTCATTGTCATCATCATCTTCGGAGTCTTTGGCGCCTACGATATCAGCTACGCCTGCGGGCACCTCTCCCGGAGCAGTCAACACCCAGACTCATCAACCTCGTACCCCTCGTTCTCAAGCCATGTCGTCGCCGTGTTTCGTACACTCGAGGTTGCAAGATCCTACTGTGAACAAGTGGTTGGAGCAGAATCAGCCAATTACGCAGGAGGCAAGATTAGGGCGCGTGGAGAAGCCGGCAGTGGGATATCCCAACGGATCGCTCACTCCCAGTTCGAGTGTCGAGGGATATGGCTTCTGGCCGGACGCGGAAGATTCAGCATCAAGCGTCACTAAGCAACTGGCAGAAACAGCGGTAGGAGTTCGGGAAATGAGCAAGCAGCTCGGTACGTAGTGTATTGTCTTGCGCAATCTTCATGACGCCTGATCTCAGTCTGTGCGTTCCAGGTCGTACCCGTGTACACTCTGTAATCCAGTCCGTTCTCGTTGTTACGAAAGCGAGGGACAACAGACTGATCAAATTGACACGAGAACTGGCCCTCTACCTGATGCTCAAGCCGCGGAAAGGCGGTAGAGGAATGATTGTGTAAGTGGAACTGGCGCAGTGCGTGTTATACTGTTCTCATCTATTGTTGCTCTAGATACGTTGACAGTCAACTCAAGACCTCACGTCGCTTCGATGCAGCGGGCATCGAGGAGGATCATCCTGACTTGTTTTTGCCATTCCCTCGTCGGAGATCGTCCAGCAGTTCATCCCTGGCATCCGATGTCGCGAGCCTATCTTCCGCCACAGAAAGCATGCCCGAGGGACAGTTGCGGTACTGGACAGCTGATATGTGTAGCCATAGACCGGATTTGTTTGATTTCGTGATCACGGTGCGTCGCATACTCACTCGAGTGTACATCGGATCCTGAAGCTCAGCATGTCCTTCTTCAGCTTGGAGGAGATGGTACCGTTCTTTTCACCTCATGGCTATTCCAACGGATCGTCCCCCCAGTCCTACCTTTTGCCTTGGGCTCGCTCGGTTTCCTTACCAATTTTGACTTCAGTGACCACCAAGCCGTCATGGACAATCTGCTTGACACAGGCATTCGTGTCAACCTCCGCATGCGGTTTACATGTACCGTATATCGTGCCGTGGCACCTGAAGAGTCCAAGACTCGTCGACGGGCGGTGAAGAAAGGCGATACGGGGGAGATTTTGATGAAGAATCTGGATCAAGCCGGCTGGGAAGCATTGGAAAGCGGCTTTGCGGGCGCGTCTACCAAAGGAGAGTGCACGAAGGATAAGGAGATCATGTGTTTTACGACGAGGCCTGTGGAGAGCTTCGAGGTCCTCAACGATCTAGTCGTCGATCGTGGACCCAGCCCGTATGTCAGCTTGCTCGAGCTTTTTGGTGAGTGCAGCCTCGTTCCTCTCGTCTTGTGCCAGTGTCCTCACAAGTCATGCTTACATAGGTGATGAACATCATCTTACTACCGTGCAAGCCGACGGCCTCACAATATCCACGCCCACTGGTTCTACTGCGTACTCCGTAAGCAAATTCATCATTTCGATTGCTAATGCACCTGACTCTGTTTTCAGCTTTCTGCGGGCGGATCCCTCGTGCATCCCGAGATTCCCTCAATTCTGATCACACCTATATGTCCGCATACCCTATCGTTCCGGCCGATGCTGTTACCTGACAGCATGGAGCTCCGTATTTGTGTTCCCTTCAACTCACGCAGTACCGCCTGGGCGTCATTCGACGGTCGTGGACGAGTAGAACTCAAACGTGCGTGTGCAGTCGTTGTGTTGTCGGATCTCTCTGACTTTATTTGATGTAGAGGGCGACCACATCAAAGTTACTGCGTCGAAATACCCCTTCCCAACTGTCTGCGCCGACAGTCAATCTACTGATTGGTTCCACTCAATATCACGGACGCTCAAGTGGAACGAGCGCGAGCGGCAAAAGTCGTTCGTCGTGGTGGAAGAAGGCCCGGCCAGGTCAAAGCGGGTCAAGAAGCACCACCAGGACAGCGACCCATCCGCCCTCAATGGCAAAGTCAAAGAAGACGAGGAGACGGCTGAGAGCTTGCCGGACGAAGAAGAGGACGAGGTTTCTGACGAGGAAGAGAAGTTTGACATCGACGACCTTTCTGCTAGCGAGTCACCCAAGAGCCTGTCCAGTGCTGCAAGTGCCGAGGCTGGTATACAGACTCATCCGCTACCTTGGGAAGAGGCGATTGGACGGGAAAAGGCAGCAGAACTTGCGTCAGACTCGTCTGTGACGCTCCCACCGCCACCCCAGGTTACAATCGGTCCTGCTCCTGCTCGACGCGGCCAAGCAGCAGAGATTGCTGCCCGATCTCTGATAGGCCGACCTCGGACGAAGTCGAAGTCCAGACGTTCACGGTCGCGATCTCGGTCGGGGGTTGAGACTCCAGATAGATTCGCGGGCCCGCACCCGCATCCTCCTCGTCTCTCTCCTCGCCATGTCCAGTTCGAGTCCAATTCGTCGTCGTCAACCTCCCTCACCGGCATGGCTGCGCACGATAGAGAGTCGACTGTTCGAAGCTGGGAGCGCGGTGCAAGGGACGATATCCATTCGCCTCGCGGTCATGCTGGAGGACGAAGTCGGATTCCACGAGAGCGAGAGCGGGAACAGGGCGCAGATGGCGAAATGCGGACGCCTACGTCTGCTGCGACGTCCATCTCCACCGAGGGTACGACGAACACGCGTAGGAGACCTGATAGGAGCTACCACGAAAGCAGCAGGTCCCCACACCGTCGCGTCGCGTTTGCGGTGTGGGGTCACGACGAGAGTGATAGCGCGACCAGCGATAGTGACGCTTAGTTTGTACTACCCTCTACTAGATCATGACATTGACGAACCATCTTTCGCTCACTGGTGCTGTTTATTGTTCTTCTGTCCTTCCATTCTTTTGGTCTAGAAAATGATTGGAAACCCATTACACATTGCTCTGTACTACCATTGTATCCTAACGACTTCATACAGTTCGTATGTACCAATGCTACATGTCAAATAATGCCAGTGGATTTGGATACAACTTGCAAGGGTCTGGAACTGTCGTTTCTCATGTCTTCATCTGCTTTGCCATGGTAGATATGGTCCTCTCAAGGACCAACTGTTTTTGCAAGGAAAGTTTCGCCGTAAGACGATGACATCACGTGCCACCTTTAGCGCTTGGAAGTTGCTTTGAGGACGACGCACTCTTCTAAGCGCGACTGCTAATGCGCCCTCATTCCTGCCCTTCTCCGCCCTTTTCCCTGGTCTATCATAGTCGGCACTGAACTGCCATGCATCTCTATAATCTCACTCTCCAGCCGCCGACCGCAATCACACAAGCCATTGTCGGTAATTTCTCTGGAGCACGGCAGCAGGAAATTATTGTTTCGCGCGGAACTCGACTGGAACTGCTGAGGCCAGACGTGCAGACGGGAAAGGTGTCTACAGTAGTGACCAGCGACGTCTTTGGGTCAATCAGGTCTTTGGCTGCGTTTCGCCTCACAGGAGGAACCAAGGGTGAGCACCGTGTACGTATATGCTTCTACTGTAACATTCTCATCTCCTTTCGCGTTTTCTCAGACTATGCGATCGTAGGCTCCGACTCTGGTCGTATCATCATCTTAGATTACGACCCCAAGACGAGCAGCTTTGTCAAGGTGCACCAGGAGACGTATGGCAAGTCAGGAGCGCGGCGTATTGTGCCAGGCCAATACCTCGCGACAGATCCGAAGGGACGAGCTGTCATGATTTCGGCCATGGAGAAAGCGAAACTGGTGTACATCCTGAACAGAGATGCTGCAGCCAACCTCACCATCTCTTCACCGTTAGAGGCCCACAAAAACAACGCGATTATTCATCACATAGTGGGCCTGGACGTTGGCTTCGAGAACCCGATGTTTGCGGCGCTAGAGGTGGAATATACGGAGTCGGATCAGGATCCTACAGGAGAGGCGTTCAACGCTGCTGAGAAAGTGCGTTCCTTCCAACTTCTTAGGTTCCATAGCTTTCATCTGACGCTTTATGCCTGGTAGATGCTCACATATTACGAGCTAGACTTAGGCCTGAATCACGTTGTACGGCGATGGAGCGAGCCGACGGATCCTCGCGCCAACCTTCTGGTGCAAGTCCCTGGTGGACAAGTCGCGTCGTCTGAGCGATACGACGGACCGTCTGGTGTGTTAGTTTGCTGTGAAGATCACATTATATATCGACACATGGATGCGCCTCAGCATCGCGTCCCTATTCCTCGAAGAAGGCACCCGCTCGAGGACACCGAGCGTGGTCTCATCATCACAGCCGCCGTCATGCACAAGATGAAGGTACGCGCTCCCTCACTCTCACCACAAATGTAACTCATAGTTGCCCAGGGTGCATTCTTTTTCTTGCTGCAAAGCGAAGAGGGTGATTTGTACAAGGTGACTATTGAGCATGACGAGCAAGACGTCAGAGCCCTGAAGATCAAGTACTTTGACACAGTGCCCGTTGCCAATAGTTTGTGCATTCTGAAATCCGGTTTCCTCTTTGTTGCTTCGGAGTTCGGCGACCAGTTGAGTTTCTCTACTTATTATCATATGCCACATTGCTTACGATCCGTACAGCTATCTCTATCAGTTCCAGAAGCTGGGTGATGACGACAACGAGCCCGAGTCTGCTTCGACCGACTACGCCTCCTTCGGAATGGCAGACCCAAATTCTCCTCTTCCACGAGCGTACTTCAAGCCTCGTGCATTGGACAACTTGACACTCGTTGACCAACAAGAGTCATTGGACCCCATCATCGACTCGAAAGTCATCAACTTGCTGCCAAATTCTGATACGCCCCAAATCTTCGCAGCATGTGGACGTGGTGCTAGGAGTTCATTTAGGACGCTGAGGCACGGGTTGGATGTCGAGGAGGTTGTCAGCTCAGACTTGCCTGGTATTCCGAACGCTGTTTGGACTACGAAGCTGAAGGAAGATGGTGCGTCACACGACAGACACTCGAGAAATATCAAACTCACGAGCTCGGTTTGCAGACGAGTTCGATTCGTACATCATCCTCTCTTTCGTGAACGGAACATTGGTGCTTTCGATCGGCGAAACCATCGAAGAAGTCCAAGACACCGGATTCCTCTCTTCCGCTCCTACTCTAGCCGTCCAACAAATCGGTGGCGACGCCCTCCTCCAGGTTCACCCGCAAGGTATCAGACACGTCCTTTCGGATCGGAGAGTAAACGAGTGGAGGGCACCTCAAGGCAAGACCATAGTTAGTGCCACTACCAACAAGCGACAGGTCGTAGTTGCCCTCAGCTCCGCTGAACTGGTGTATTTCGAATTGGATCTTGATGGTCAGCTGAACGAGTATCAAGATCGAAAGGCGATGGGAAGTACAGTGTTGGCGCTGAGTATTGCAGAGGTCCCAGAGGGACGGCAGCGGACCCCTTTCTTGGTGCGTGTATTTCCTGTACTGCGTTTTATGACTTTATTGATAGGTGCTGTAGGCTGTTGGATGCGAAGATCAGACTGTCCGCATCGTTTCGTTGGACCCGGACAACACGCTGGAGACGATCAGTTTGCAAGCTCTAACGGCGCCCCCATCTTCAATCTGCATAGCAGATATGTTGGATGCTGGTCTGAACAAGACGCAGCCCACGACGTTCGTGAATATCGGCCTGCAAAACGGTGTTTTGCTTCGAACGGTCCTTGATCCAGTCACCGGTCAGCTCACCGACACTCGCACACGGTAAGTCGCGATTCACTAGTGATGTTTGATTATGGCTGACAAATATATAGATTTCTTGGTACACGGCCTATCCGCCTGGTTCGTGTCATGATTCAACGAAACCCCGGTATCCTTGCTCTTTCGTCTCGCTCATGGCTCAACTACACGTATCAAAACCTCATGCACTTCACTCCTCTCATCTTTGAGAACCTGGATTATGCTTTCAGTTTCTCGGCCGAACTGTGTCCAGAGGGTCTCATTGGTATATCGGGTAGTGTCCTGCGGTACGTGGTAACATATCAAACTAGCTTTGACTGTGGCTGATCTGTGTACTCTTCAGGATATTCCAGATCCCCAGATTAGGCACCAAGCTGAAGCAGGATGCCATTCCCCTATCGTACACGCCTCGCAAATTCGTCCCACATCCACATAACGGTCTATTCTATCTCATTGAAGGAGACCACCGAGTCATGAGCGACACCGAGGCGAAGCAACAGATCGAGTTACTCGTGAGCATAAGCATATGTTGAGCTTGCGCCTGAATGATAATTTATTGGTTCTTACAGCGACAGGGAGGTAAAATGATCGACGACACCGCACTCAACCTCCCGCCTGAACAATTTGGTCGACCGAAGGCGCCAGCAGGTACATGGGCATCGTGTATCCGCGTTATTGATCCCGTCGAGGTAAGAGTCAAATCTTTAATCGTGCAGAAGCGGTAAACTGACGTATTTGGCTAGGGCAAGACTCTCAGTGTCGTCGAGCTGGATAATAATGAGGCCGCTTTCTCGTTGGCGATTGTGTCGTTTGGCGCTCGAAGTGGCGAGCTACATTTGGTGGTCGGAACGGCGCAAGATACCTTCCTGGCGCCCCGATCGTGTACATCAGGATTCTTGCGCACGTACCGTTTTGTGGACGAGGGCCGGAGTCTTGAGTTTATGCACAAAGTATGTTTGATCTCAGTGCAGTAGTGGCGATAGTGACTAACACATATCTTCAGACGGAAACGAATGATGTGCCGATGGCTGTGATGGCTTTCCAAGGCAAGCTCATTGCTGGTGTCGGGAAATCATTGCGTCTCTATGACATGGGCAAGAAGAAACTGCTACGAAAAGTCGAGAACAAGGTTTGCCCCAACCCGCCCTTACACCGTGCCAGTCTCACTGATGATCTTCTGTGCAGGGCTTCTCATCAGCGATCTTAACACTGAACACGCAAGGATCGCGCATCATCGTCGGCGACATGCAAGATTCCATCTCCTACGCAGTGTACAAGGCTCCAGAGAACCGATTACTGGTATTCGCCGACGACACACAGTCGCGGTGGGTCACATCAGCAACAATGGTCGACTACAACACCGTTGCAGCTGCAGACCGTTTCGGCAACATCTTCGTGAACCGTTTGGATCCAAAGATATCAGAACAGATCGACGATGATCCCACTGGCGCAGGCATTCTCCACGAAAAAGGCCTGTTGGCTGGCGCACCACATAAGACTGCGATGATTGCGCACTTCCACGTCGGCGACATTGTCACAGCCCTTCACAGAGTACCATTGGTAGCAGGTGGCCGAGAAGTCCTCCTGTACACGGGTCTACATGGAACCGTCGGCATCCTGGTTCCCTTCGTGTCGAAAGACGACGTCGACTTCATCTCAACGTTGGAGCAACACATGCGCACAGAGCAGGGCAGTCTGGTTGGCCGGGACCACCTGTCATGGAGAGGTTATTACGTTCCGGTGAAAGCGGTCGTAGATGGGGATCTGTGCGAGACATACGCGAGGCTACCGCAAAGCAAGCAGAGTGCGATTGCAGGCGAGTTGGATCGGACGGTGGGTGAGGTGCTGAAAAAGCTCGAGCAGCTTCGTGTCACTGCAAGCGGGTTCTAAAGTTTTTGGGTGTGACGACATGTAGTACCTTGTAATTTTGTAGATTTTGTTATCTTATACGTTGCTGTTCTCATACGCTGCTTGCTCGAAATTCGAGAAAGCTTTATCGCAAAGCGTTGCAGAAGTTTCGATGCTTTGGTACTCTAATCTTGCTGCGCTTTGGGCTGCAAAAAAAGCAACCGACCTTTATTTGCTGGAAGACGTCGAGAACCTGTCGCCACAATCAACAATCCTGAATTAGACGGCCGCAGGTTGATGAATTGAGGAAAACCTTGTGGTGTGAAAGAACCAATAGTGACAATGTATTGTATAATATCTCCCAGAAAACATAACTATGAACAGGGAAGCGAATAATCAAGGAACATTGAGTCCACGGGTATGTATCACGAGCTGGGATGATGACGAGCAACTGCCTACTGATACGTCAATGCAATGTGTCTTCTGAAGGCTCCACCTTCACGTCGTACCGTGCGTCAGAGTCCTCGCGCTTGGAACGCCTTTCTTGGGATGTCCGTGTAGTGTTGCGGACAGGCTGAGCGAGTGCTGGTTCTGAAAAATGCTCCCGCAGCTTGTGAGTCGCCTGACGCTGGACCTGACAAGAATATTTAGTGTCAAATATCTGCAGATAGGAACACCAACTTACTTCTGTCGCAACAGTCCTGGAAACTTGCAACAATGGTCCCGACAGGTTCAGCTGCCAAACGATATACCTACAAATTCAGAAGCACGTCAGTAGATGGTTAAGATGGACGATAATGATACGCACGCAGTCGCTAGCGCCATCAACAATGTTACGAAGTAGAGCGGATTGAATAAGACCGCCATCGCCTCATTCCAACCAAGGACCACCAGGACGCCATACATCCACAATGGAATCTGCGCTACGCTAGACACTGTGCTCCGTTTGGCTTCTACGTAGTATGCGTCTGCATCCCGGCGGAAGCGGTTGGAAAGGTCGATAGCCTTTATGTCGGAGAAAATAATGAGCGTGGAGGCGAAGTCGAAGTCGTCCTCGCCGGTAGCAAGGGATTCAGACGACGTTGAGTCAATGGTATATTCATTTGCGGCATCCAATGGCTTGATCTTGGAATACCGGGGTATCAGCTCCAAAGTCTGTGTTTAAACTACCTTTAGCAATAACTCAGAAGCAGCCATTCGATCCGACAAACCTGTTCTTTGGCTTTCTTGAAAGCTCCATCGATATCGTCATCTGGCCGCCATACGCGAGGTACGCCAGTTTCATCGTAACGGAACTGTTCTTCGAAATGAGAGCGCAGTCTCGTCAAGAAGGCAGTGTCTGAAGTTTGTTCGTCGATCTTCGAGCGCAAGACTATCCAAGTCCGCCGTCTGATGTTCGCGAGAGCAGTGGCGTTCTCCTCTTCAGTACAATTGAAGCCTGAGGAAGAGAAGACCTCAGTTGATGCTGGATAACATGATTTAGTAACTTACTTCGTGCTTTGCTGAGATACGAGGATTCTGCCTTGGTCAAAATGGACTTGAAGGTCTTGAGAATATCGTCCCACATACTTGGAGCCGCTTTGCTCAAAGCGACTTCGACAGGCTCCGAGATATGGCGTTTGAAGTTCCTCTATAAGGCCGTTAGTCACAACAACGAGCACGCTCTAAGAATATAGTGCACCTCGATGACGTTGACCATCTTCTTCGTTTCGTCCTTCCTGCATTGGTCCGCGACCAGCTGTACCTCTTCGCTAAGAAGAGTCAGGTCTTCGTCGTAGCTCCAGTCCGTGCCCTCGACCAATGCTTCCTTGGCCCCTTCCAGGAAGCGTTGCTCGCAGCCCTTCCTTGCAGTCCCGACGATTTCGGCGAAATCGTAGCCGTCTCCTTTGAGACTGTCCAAAAGCTCCTTCTTGAAGGTGACGAGAGACTGCTTCGCGAGATTCTTCAATTGACCGTGGAAGAGAGGCGTGAGAGTCGAGTCAATGACCGACACAAGTTCTTCACGTTTGCGATTGTAGACGCCCTGGTGGTATCTGGAGGCATCCCGGTCATATCGTGCTGGAGAGACTCTTAGCACACACACCGCACCACTCAGAGAAGTGACGTACTAAGAGCACCAGATCTCCACGCTCGCATCATACCGCCCAAGCCACTCACGACTCTACCACCCTCAACGGGTTTGCGTTGTGGTCTGGCCTGCTCGTTGAATTCTGCAAGGGCAGCACCGGCAATCTCGTCGCAACGGAACTGAGCCAACAGTTCCTGTTGAGTGGGCAGGTCGAGGTCCTTGTTCGACTGGACTTGCTCCTACAATGCAGTTCAGCGACGTGTCCTGCGCCTCATGTACGCATAGCGCGCTCACCCAAATACCCTCCATGTAGAAAGCAACGCCATCAGCGGGAATCCGTTTATGGTACGCTGGCTTGAAGACGAAATCCGACCGCGCCTTGTCCACGAACCGGCCACGGAGGTTCAGCACCTCAGCCTCGAACTTCTCTGGAACGAGAAGCTTGTGAGGCAACGTGGCAAAGTCCAGGTCAAAGTAGTCAGATAGTTGAGCGTCATGTAGATCGGACGGCTTCGCGATTGAATCCCAAATTCTTTGTATGTCTACCGTAAGCGTTGCTTGCAAGTTCGCCAAAGGTGTGTGGCCGGTGTGGTCACGAATGACGAAGAGCAGTAAAGTACGCTGACTGGGGCTGTAGGCAAATCGCTCATGAGAGCCAGTAGATGTAGTAGTTTGACGGTCCTCGTACCCAGCTGACTTCTTGCCGAATATTCCAAGATTGACTTCGAATACTGTCTTCAGCAATCCCATGTTTGCTCCGTTGTACAGACCAACTTGATGTTCCCACATATTCACAAGCAGTACCTCGGACGACGCCATAGAGAAAAGGGCTGACTTGCGCTCGAAATCCTGTGGGCGTGAATGTCGGTATGACAGTTGCTATGACGAATCAAGTTGTCGCGCACCTGGTCCTCTCCTCGTTCTCGTCCATCCGTTCCTTCGACATCCATAACCATGACATTCATTTCCTTCCCTCTACACATCCAGATACCTGCATAACGCTCAATTACAGAAAGCGTCGGCATTG
This sequence comes from Steccherinum ochraceum, assembly GCA_004332605.1. Taxonomy (NCBI): domain Eukaryota; kingdom Fungi; phylum Basidiomycota; class Agaricomycetes; order Polyporales; family Steccherinaceae; genus Steccherinum; species Steccherinum ochraceum. The sequence goes on along the minus strand of RWJN01000199.1, from coordinate 19,956 downwards.
AGATTGCGTACCTTTCGTAGTCTGCTGACGTCTCGATTCGTCCATGACATCAAAGTTGGTGCCAAATAAGCGGTTCAGTAGTGTACCTTATGAGCACCATGTCAGCACAGGCAATCAACATAGCTTGATAGTCGTACTTTTCCCCGTTGACTGTGACCCAAACACTGCGACAACATTATAATCGAAGCCGGCATCCTGAAGACCCCAACGTCGAATTTGGGATGTAAGCTCGGTCCTAGAATAAGTAGCAGAGCATAAGTTGTACTGCCAGTCTCAACAGAAACAGATACGCACGTAAACTGCTTCTCGTCGTTGATTAGTTGCACCCGTTCATGGTTGGCATCCTTGGAAGACGTCGCGTAGGCATGCCCAGAATGACCATTCAAACCTGGTGGAGTAAACCCGGACGTCGGTAGGCCATTCACTGCGGTGCCCGTCGTAGTCGCCATTGTTCGTCGTAGACGTCGAGGGGGGCGTTGGGGTCGAAGGGTGGTGGTGCGGTAGACAGCTGCAAGACAGCTGCTGGCGGCGAGGGCGCTGTGGACCCCACCAGTAATGCACCGCACCACGTGGCCTAAACCACAGTTGCCCTTAACCTCGTTTTAGGGTCATTAGGCGCCTATCATCAACACGTCATCGTGTGTACGTACGGGCACTGGCATTTGACTTAGGCTACTAAGTACATCCACGAAGAACTCTTCCCGCCCGCTCACCCAGCCTCGCGCCAACCTCTCACCACAACGCCATTAATGGTCAAGAAGAAATGTAGCTGCTGCTTGAGGACGCTGAGCGAGCTCACGCCGCTTCGAGCCACGGGAGTTGCCTTGTCGAAACACCGAACACCCCGAGCAACAGCTTGCCGGTTGAACCTGGATTCGGCGAGGGGGCAGCGGTGATATCGAAGTGCTTGTGGCGTGGCTTGTCGGTACCAAGCTAGGAGCTTTCCCTCACTCTTGCTTCTCTTGCTTTTCGACGGCCAAGCAAGCGGCCCTCTACGAGCACTGGTACACGTCGACCGGCTGCCAGTGTCAACCTCGTCCTCGTCACTCTTCCAACGAACTCGAGCTCGAGCTCGGCAGTCGACTCCGCTTCCAGCAGACAAACAAGATGGCCCGGTCTATCTTCGCGGCGGTGCATTACTTAAGAAGTACAGTACAGTGGCCTCATAAAAGGATCCGACTCCGGACAACGGGCTGATCGACAACCTTGACAAGAAGCCTCAAGTTGAAAACCTTAAGCCCAGAACTGGAGCGAGTAAGATCGTGCTGGCTCGCCGGTGCATCAGCGCAGTCACTCTGCTCACGCGCACCTCCATACGACCGTGAATTAGCGATTTCTCCAATCTTTCCGAGATGAACCCTCAGCGTTATTGGGGCTTGTTGCGAAAATATGCAAAGGGATAGAAAGGCATTACCAGCCCGACTCTCAGTCTTGAGATGGATGGTACCTGTCATTTGCACGCGATACATCGAGCCTTGGATCGTGGTCCTGGTGTTTCGCTTATACACTGACTGCGCGCAAGAATGTAGAAGACGCGTGGTAACCATACACAGACAAGACTAGCTACAAGGTCTAAAACCTGAGGCCCAGTGAAAACCCGCGGACCTGCCAGCAGCTACCAGCATTTGCGATCAGCTAGCCGGTGGGAGACGCCCGCAGCGACAATTGCCCACGACTGCAAGCAATTGGGTCAGACACGGTGTTGCTTGGCACGCACTCTTTTCATCACAACTCTTTCTCTCCATGTCATTCATTTGTTTTGAGATCATCGACGCGCTCTAAGAAATACTGTTGTCCGATTCCTCTTTCTGTTGGCTCGAACACGTGATGTCAGCGCTTCTGACTTCTTCATTCCGTGGCGTTGCCACGACGTCTCTTTCTACCGTACTTGTAACTTCCTCTACGCCAGATTTCCTATCCACGCCGACCTACGTGCTATCAGACACCTATCATGAATGCTCCTTCGCGAGCAACCTCCCTGGACCCTGTTTGATTACCCGCACCTCTACCAGCTCGTATTCCAGCATTCTCATCGACGGTGACCGCGGCCTGGGCGAACATCGAGCGTGGCTAGGGCAAACTCGTTACTCGACTATCGACGATCTGTATTGCCGTCTGTCGGCCTACAATTACAACACATCTCTCCTCAATCACTGTACCCACAGGCGCATCGCGAAGAGGGACCGTTTCGCATACGGATCTTTGGACAACGAGTTCAAGACTTCAAGTGAGTGCTACTCTGTGCAGCTTCATTTATCTACGGGGAGGATCGGGTCGTACTACGAGTTGTATATGTCGACAGACATGTCTGATGATCAGTAAGTGAATCCCACCACTGGTCTTTTCGAAGAACTGAATTCTTTGCATAGGTGCAGATCTTGCATGATCTGGACAACCCGCCTTTCTCGGTGGTCGGTCAGACTACTATTTGTAGTCCCTTTCAAGATGTCACGGACGGGGGTGGCACGATGCGGGCGGAAAGGCTCTCTCGCAGTAAGTGCGTTCGGATGTGCTCCTTCACACTCGATACACTGACCAGCATTACTTCGTTTCACCCAGGGCGAACCAATGCGCGGACGATCGAGTGCGAACGGATTGAAGACGTATTGGTAAGCCCTTCTCATCATGATCTTGGAGGATAGAATATTGCACAGCCGGCACAAATGTCGTTGCTGTTTGTCTCGTCTCGGCTTCTCCGTCACAGCTCAAATCCACCGCCTGCTGTTTCACTGACTCACATGTCCTCCTCGCAGCCTCCGTTCTCTGTTCTAGTTCGACGGACTTTCCTTGGGGTCCGCTGGAAGCAACGGCGGCCTTTATGGATTCGCGCGCACGAGCCGTAACCTACTGCGTATCGAATATCTCGCTCATGGAATGGCGATGCAGTGAAGGAGCAGCCGGTAGTGTTGCAGTGGTTGCGGTGTCGCAGCGACAAACTCGGTTCCTGTAGGTGAGTGTTTTCAACAACACGGCCGCTCTTCGTGCAGATACTACCCCCCCTCCCTTATACCGATGCATTGTCCGTGGCTCACTCATACCGCAGAAGCCGCAAAATGATAGAAGATCACTGGACGCCGGATGAGGACATCAGACGAGTCACGACTATGGCATCCTCGAGTACACTGCAGTCTGCGCCCTCCATTGTACTAGTATTATCTTTGTCCCTCTACTCTCCGGTACTGTGTATGTATAAACCAATAGAATGATATGGATAGATTCGAATTCTATCGATTCTATCCCGCAGGGATGTATGTATACTATCGGAATAGTGATGCGAAAAGAAGCAAGTTATGGCAATCTTCGTGAAATGGGTATAGCTGGATGATTTGCGCTCCAACAATTGCCATCAACTGAATCTGGGTGATTTTGCTTTTTCAAATGGACGCAATTGCTGGCAGTTGTGCTTATGGACAACTAATCTACTGGATCCAACTCGAAGTGATTGATTTCGAGCGCGCTTGATTTCAGCTGCTGGCAAATGGTGGCAGCTTCGCGGGTTTTCACTGGGCCTGAGGCCTGAGGATCGTATGTCACATCAGCTCGCGAGGGTTACGGCGAGAACGTCGGATTATCTATGACGTGGTATAGACATGTAGTTCAGGTGCGTCTTTATTCCGATTCTCATGAAAAATTAGGGCATAATTTGGTGGACCATCGGATGTCCGAGCGATCATATAGCTCACTTCTAATATTCTCAGATCTCCAGCCAAGATTTGAGGGCTATGTCTGTATACGTTCACGCACATGGTCGATTCGTCGAACTAGAAGTCCGATCATCTTAGCAGCTGCATGGACTCCAATTCCAGGTTCGTAATGAAGCTGTCTATCGGCACACTGATGGTACGAGGACTCAAAGATGCCGCACGGAAGCAACCTAGCTGTCAAGGTCGATCTACCGGCCAAGACTGTACATGCGCTGAGGCTCTTCTGATCCGCCGTTGCAAAAATCAGCAAATGCTCCCGTCGTGTTTCTTGTGGCGTCGCAGCCTCGCTGTCGTACTCAAGCGCATGGAGGATTCGACCTCGAGGAGCCTTGAGGCCAGTAATCCAGCATGATCCGTTTTCATATGCATCGATTGCTCTGAACACTGCTCCCTATAGCGACGGCGAACTCTATTGTCTTCTGACGACGAGTTCGCCCAAGTGTTTGCCCGCGTTATGACGTTATTACGAAGGGAGACGAAAGCCACTCGAAAGCCGTGCCAGCGGAGATAGCATAGAATGATGACAATTTCAGCCGTTACATTGTAACTTACATGCATGAACTTTTATGGTGATGATGGAACAATACTGTAGACGTTTGCAACTTTGAACGTTTGAACGTCCCATGAGTGCGCGTGTCAATGGGACCTTGAATCGCGGCGCAAGCCTCGCCTGTAAGTAGAACGGGCCCCGACAAGGGTCCTGACTGTACAGCAGGCTCATGCTCTCTCCAGTCAAGCCTCCAGAGTGGCGTCGCGACCGGTGGAATTTGGTGCAGAGTGCTCGAGCACTTGTTGGTAGAGCACGAACGTCCATCGACGTCCATCAACCGGAGGGCCAATCCACTGTCTGACGTGCACATCCTCCCACATCATGAAAACCATTATCGTTTCTCAAACGGCTGAAAATGTATCGGATGGGAATGGCCCGGGTGTGCCAAGTTTCAGCATGAATTCGGATGACAATGACGATAGCATGACATGCGATCTAGAAATGCATTCTGTGGAGTAGGAGGCAGGTGCGATTGAGACAGTGTGAGTATGCAATATAGGGATCATGCTCAGAAATAGAATCATCGTAGACACAGCGAGGAATATGGCAAGCAAGCTTTTACTAAGAAGACAATATACGAGAACGGTGGCTCAACGGAAGTATGCACGAAACAATTATGAAAAGAGACACTGTTACACAAGATGATGGAGGCGAGAAAGATGAACCAAGAGTGTAGAGGATACAGTGGGGGTGATACAGAATCCTAGGGGTATCGTTTGTGGAGTCATTGAATGGGGAATCGGATGGCCAAATGCATCAGTCGATGTTATGTCCGCAAACGAACAATATGGTAGCGACGAGGCAAGGTTCCAGGAGACTTGTCAGGAGAGCCTCTTGTGTGCATTCGAGGAGCACTACGGAACGCGCTCTCGCAATCCTGGCAAGAATGCGAGGCGCAGAGCTTGAAGATTTATACAACTGGGATGAAGTGGTCAGACAATGGGTGTCGAAACCATTCAAAAATACACTTACGCAAATGAAACCGTCAACTGTAGTCCAACTATACGGGACGCCTCTAACCCACATCTTCCTAACACTAGGAGTCGATTAGAACGATTATTACAGTTCCGTCGATCAGACTTACCTTTTGTCGGAGGAAAGGCTCAACCAGTCTTTGATCCTCTGAGAGGGTGCCGCTCCACGGATCTCCAGGGTCGAATTCGGTTGCCATTGCACCATCGCGACATTGCGACTGTCGTTGTCCTTCAGGATGGTATAGGAAGGGGCAGAAGGCTCGGTGACAATGCGATACGCGACGTGCTTCTGAGGCGATAGCACGGTGCAGTTGAGAATGGTGGAGTTGAACGATGTGAAGGAGAATGTGGCGTTGTCAGGTTGCGCTGACCACAAGAGGGATTTTGAGGAGGAGAGCGATGGTAACGCGCCGAAGATAGATGGAGGCGAGCCACTTTCATTCTCTCCAGGTTGGGACTCCTCGTCTCCAGGTTGGCACCAACCGCCGGCGAGGAAAGGGTTCATGTTGCCAGCCATGGCAATGCGGATGGTCAAGCGCGGAGTAAGCTACGCCGAGCGTTGACACCGTGAAAGAGGACGGATCCAGGTGGCCGGCATTGAGATTTGGGAAGGGAGCATATATACGAACTAGGAGACGAAACGTTCCCAGCCACAAAGTAGACTGCATGGAGCGCATCATGGCGGAGAATGACGCAGGCTAGATGAACAAAAAAATGGACATCGCAGCAAAGAGCAAATTCTGAGACTCGTACGCACCTCTCGCCGACACCGCACAGATGGCCGCCATCCCCGACCGCAGAGGTTTCATATATTGCCAACCCACGCTCAGTTTTCTCCCAGCGTCTGCTGGCGTCTGATCTGCAGGTGGTGAGATCGAGTGATCGACACTGAGAACATCTGTTTCTTTCTGAAAGCTGTGTTGATCGATCAGGGCGTGCAATCATCTCCTTGCGCTTTTCTCATTGCTCTTCGATTTTATCGGCCCGCCTTAGCATTGCCAGGCCTCGGAGTCGTTCGATATGTACGCATTTCGTTCAATCACCACGATGAAGATGCGCCATATGCAAATTTGTAGTTCTAGCAAAGGAAAAATAAAGCCTTGTCAGCGAAGTTTGTCCGGGGGCGTCTGGCCGAGGATTGTGCAATTGTGCAACGAACGAACGAACGCACACAACGATGTCTTCCAACTTTGGGACTACTGGCCAATAAACTGAAACTGAGCCGGAAGGTTGCAGTTCGCGGATGACGACAATGTCGACAGTACAAATATCACAAGGATACACGTCTCCCGGATAGCCTTCTCTTGCCTTTTCCGGCTGCCAGGCTGGGATAGGCTGGGATCTGCTGGGATGTCTTCTGATGTCTTGCACGATATATCATACTGTAATAGCAAATGATTTGCAGATGATGCCATGCTGCCTTCAGATCTTCAGATCTGAAAACATATTAGTCCCTCAGCACATGCATGACGATTCACATTGACAAACTGGTGTCACATCGAATCGCAAAAGAGCACTTGCTGCGTCCACCTGCGTCCACGGTCCACCCACGCGCCGTGTTCATTCTCTGAGTCTGAGCTTCCATTCTCTGAGTCTGAGCTTCTGAGTCCAGTGCCTTCGGTTCTACAGATCTGAAATATACTTACCACTCATCTGGCTCCAATGCACAGATAGGCCGATTTCCATGAGAAGTACACATGGGGGTGGGGACAGGTGGGGAACTCACTCTCAGAATCATGCTGAAACGATGATAGACGATGATGTGCAGTCGCCGTCGCCTCCCTTCGCCGCCACCGTTCGGCTGAGGTACAGTCCCGGCGGGATAAAAGTTAATCGGAGTGATGTTTCCGAAATTCGCGAAACCCTATCGGGTAGTAACGGCTGTAACGGCTCACAGCTAGCTGCTAAATCAAATTCGGCGAGGCAGCACTTGGTGGCCTTTGGTGGCTCGTGTATAGTGGTCATTCCAGCCTCACTACCACTACTAGTGCACTCGAATAATTTACAGACCATTACAGACAGAGTAACATAAGATTGATTGATGAAGACATTGCCTTTGCATTGCCTTCAAGCTCAATGTCGTTCAGCCTCAGCAGCTCTGTGATCCGAGGTTGATTTTGCTCTTCTCAAATAGGCTATCAGCGATCTCAAACACCTGCGACAAGACTTACGATCTTTGTTGAGCGTGCGCGTGATAGCGACAAGGGGAAGGTAGAGGAATGCAGTCAACTGAGGTTCTGACTCTTCGAAGGTATCTATGTAGAGATTCGGTTTCACGTCAGCTCAAACCTCCGTCGCGAGAGGTGTTTCCGTCGTCTGTGCCAAGGCCACCACTCTCGAGACTGAATCTCAAGGAATGTGAGAGGCGTGTGAGGCGTGATCACTTCTGACAATACGAACTTGTTGTTACTTGTGACGACTCTAGATCTTGAGCTGGGGCCGTTGACGCTTGTATTTCTTTGGGAGATACATGGTTTGCGCCACCAGCTCCACTTCTGTATCTTCAGTCTTATCATCAGTCGTCTGGACGGCTAATTGCTACGATCCTTAGAACTTACATCGTGATCGATATTCTACTCAGGATGTCGTACTCTTTGCGTTGGAGAGTGCGAGAAACAAGACGCTTCTGAGCATGAACGTGAGCGTATGGATCGCATCGGCTTCTGCAAACATAGTTTCCTACCGATTTGGCTAATCGATGCTTACCATGTAAGATCCACTCGAACCATAAGATTTTGGGACGACGGGTGCAGCTGTACGCATGCAAACGGTCGAAAATTGGGCGGCCTTTCGGTGGCCCTGGCAGATGCTCCTCAAGGATGGTTTAAAGCCGCGGTGCGCGAGTGTGGAACTCTTCCTGTAGAGCTGGCATGTGCGACGGACGTAGTTTGTGACAGCGCTTGTGTGATGCGAGAGACGGCGAGATAATTCGGGCGATGAGGTACAGGGCTGTTGTTCTGTTAGAGTATCAGCAATAGTCAAGCACATGCGCACACAGTGAGCGTACGCTTGTGAAACGACAGTAGACCGCGAGGAAGGCCAGGTGGACAGGCCCTGGTAACATATGGCTGCATCGATGGCCTTGTCAAAGCCATGTCCTTTTTTCGGATCTACACCACTTGGGTTCCTGTCAACACGGTGTTAGTCGCCAAGAAGTAGCCTCGACAACCTGGGAGTGGCTCTCGCGCGGTGCTATCGATGGTGGTGTAAGTAAATGAACATTTTTAACGTTCTGGAAGTGACGTACATAAGTTAATCGGCCATCATGAAAAAGTAGAGTGGATCAGAGCCTGTCAGAGCAGTGGCGGCGACGGCTGTAATGAGGGCGATTTCCAGAACGATCTCTGCCAATGGCAGGTGATAATGAGCGAGCAGATCTCGAAGAGTAGATTGGACGCTCCGACGCAGAATCGTCGGTCGATAGAGTAATAAACTGCAGGTATCATCTTGGCAACATGTGAGATGCCTCTTGCAGGCCCGATGAACACGATGAGCACAGTGGTCGAGGCTCTTGACTTGATCCGAAAGGGCCTTACATCATGACGATAACGCTGCACGACATCCTAATAAATATTAGCAACGGCGCAAGAGAGTGAGATGCGCACTGATGCGCAAGGATGCGCAGTAAAAAGGAAAAGAGTGGCATCGAATACTGAACTGACACTGCCACAATGAGTATCGCGCTGTTTGTGTTGAGCTTGATGTAACACGATAGCGAGCGTCTGAGACGTACCGAGGTAGTACCTCAAGATTGGCTGGCTTCAGGCAGTCGAGCCTGCAAGCAGGATTACGATCGTGATGTCCCTTGCAGGCCCTATACGTTGAGCGGCGGCGGCGATAAAAGCCAAACATCAGCAAGAGGTCCCTCGTAAGATGCTTCGTCCATGTTGGTGATAATGTCGGAGTACCAGGAGTGGTGACGAGCCATTTGGTGCAAGCTGTGGCGTGTATCCATGACAGCAGGGGTTGCCGGTTGTCGGCCTGACAAGATGAGAATGTCAGTGCATGGAATGTTGAAGAAAAACCTGAACGTTTCAGCGAAGGCTGGCACCTAGTCCGATCGCACATCTTCATGCCCTCGGGCGAGTGAGGATTTTCATGATGTGCCTGTACATTCGACTTCGTCAGTCCGTACGAAGCTGCAGATCGATCAATATACACGTCCCAGCATGCGGTCAGTTTCAAGCATTATTCTCATTGGAAGCAGCCAAAACACTTCTTGCAAGCTGTACGTACTCCTCTGCGCCTGCCAAATCGCCACCTTCGGCCTCAGTAATCTTCTCCCAATGTACCAGATCGCCCTCAACCAGTGACCAGGATTCTTGCTCTGTATGCTCGTTTACCCAGCGCACGTACTCGGCCTCGCCCCATCCGTGTAATGCATGTGGAAGAGATATCGGTGACCGCACGAGAATGTGATGAAGAACAATGAGCGGCGGTAGGCCGGTCGTGTGCTTCGGAGATGCGAGGAGGGAATTCTCCAGGAATAGTAGAGGTCTAGAGGCAAGATGAGGCGTTGAGCAGAAGAACGTGGATATTGAGAGCGACGTACCGCATGGCTCTCAGCGCTTGATACTCTTCGCCCACTACCTCCCAATTTGCCCCTCGTTTTGCCTGATTCTTGTCGGTCATGAATGCGCTCAGAGCGAACTCGAGTTCGGTCATGTCTGTAGTGAGCTGAAGTTTCCCCATCTCGCTGAGCGGCTTGGCCAGAGAAGCATGCAGGACAAACGTCTTCAGAACAAATTTGACCATCGAAATCACCCTGAACGCATTCAGAGAGAAAGTTTTTAATCAAGTGATGGATGAAGCAGTCAACACGCGTACCACTGTTGACTAGCTTCAGGAGCGTTCCACAGGCTCAAGATATCCGACTTGACGAGGTTCAGCTTCTCCACAAGGTCTTTCATGTATGGACTCGGACCGCCGCCCATCATTCCCGACATTGGATCGGAGGATCCACCGAAGTCGTTTCGGTGTAGTCGTGCAATGATGGCGCCTAGCTCCCTGCGTATAGCGGCGATGAGTGGCTCGGCCAATTTCTCAAAGGCCCAGTTCAGGCGCTTTTGAGATGATTCAGCTTCAACGATATGGACATGAAGCATGAGCGACATACCTGGACGCTAGGGTTGATGATGGCAACGACATCGGCCGCATATTCTTCGTCCAATCTCGCAAGACGCTGCCCGCAATGATATAGGCAAGATCCAAGTTGGCCGTTGAGAGACTGCTGTGGTGTCGCAGCAGGACCAATCAACGACACAGCAGCTCGTTCTTTGGATACCTGAGGAGCTTGAAATCAATCACGGGGTACTATGAGCAGTATGCATTGCGTGACTCACTTCGCCGTCTAGTCGTGAAAGGAACATGTCCAACGATGAGACTACGTACTTTGCGACGTTCTTCACCAGCAGGGGATCAAATTTCGCCGAGTCAAGTTCGTTGGCCACGGTGCGAGCCACATTGATACCGTCCGTCATATTCGGCGGGGCTCTCGAGCCACCCGCGAAAGCTTGACCCACCGCCTCATTCAGGCGGTTTGAGGAGCGAGACAGGTAAAGTGATTCAAAGTTTGATAGCGCTCTGAGAACGAGGACCGTCTCTGGACTCTGCTGGTTTTGAGAGTACACAGTGTCAGTCTGAACGGCGATCTTGGCGAAAAAGGAGTGGAAGAGTCGTAGAAATTTGGGATAGTTGGTGCTCAATGTTTGCTGAAGGAAGGAAGAACTCTTCGCAGCATCGCGCGCCTGTTTTTCCAACGAGCGTCCTAGGGCAGCCCAGAAGATTGCGCTGGGTTTGTTCTCGAGGACCTAAATTGAAGGTACTCAGAACCATGCGGTAAGCGGCAGTCAACGAAACCTACCTTCATCGCTTCGTCCAAGAATAGCACGTGGGTTACAGGGTCCTTCTTGACTCTTAAAACCTTCTCCAGCGTGTATACCTGCAAGATGACGCATGTTAGATTCACTGCCGTTTGAGTGCGATATCACAGCTCGACCTTGAGACAGCAGTCCGCCATTTCTTCGATCAAGCTTTCGAGGCTATTCCATAGCGCTGAAGCCCACTGGGGGGCTGTTAGATTCGTAGGCTCTGTACGGACGCGAGATTTGTAGAAACTACTTTGTTGTTGCGTGTTCGGCTCTAAATGCATTTGTGGTGTCTGTGAAGAGGATTGAAAGCGATGTATGTATGACTTACCTTTCGGTAAGACTTCTTTGGCTATACGAGAGAGGTCAAAGGCATATCGAATGCGTCCCTCGACGGCGTCGGATAAATCGGAAACCAAGTTGTTCACCAAATGCGGCAATACACGCAGGTTGTGCGCGGTTTGAAGAGAAGACGCCAGCAAGGATTGGTTCTGTACAAGAAAAAGGTAAAGTGCCGTGGCAATGCAATATGTTCGTTACAGCTCACTAGCGTCGCCAGGCCATTTATGACCATAGATTCCATATCAGCTGTAATCCGTGACCGTGCTGCGTCGATGTAGGGAAGATGTGCAGCTATAGCATTGATGGCTGTCAAGGATATAGGACTCGTAGAAGTGGATCCTGCATTGTCTGATTCTACGGTGGAGTCCTCCGAAGTTGGGTCTAGCAGCGCGCCTACAAGAACGTTAGGACAGTCTTCACGTGTACAACGCATGGATAGACTGACTCAACTCAGCAATCGTCAACGCGGCCTTTGCAATAGCGCGTTCTCTATCGTCCTCTGTTTCAGATGTTATAGATGTACTTGTGACACTTGGTTTAATCGTAGTGGCGCCGTCTGACTTCCTCGCACCATCGTTGTCCTTCTCCGCAGCTTCGGCCTTATCCATTTCCGCCAGCTGGACCTCCATGCGGCGGGTCAGGATCACGAATCGAGATGTACGTCGAAGAATCTCCGAAGCCTGCTGCAGCCGTTCCAGTTTATTGACATGCTTCTGCAGGGACTGATATGGGGCGTGAATTTTAAGGCGCAGCCTGATAACGATGAGACGAATGGCCAGTAACGTGCATGAACGTGGGGCTCACTTGTCCAGGGTACCGTCCAGTTCATTCAGTCCCCCTCGCACCGAAGTCAAGGATCCTTCCAACTCCGTCACACCAGCGGCTTGAACCAAGAGCTCCTCATGATGGGTCGTCACCTAACGTGCAAGCTGTGCTTAGCACACAGTTCAATCGCGTGGACGGTACAACGCACAACTGACCACATTTTTCAACTGCTTCTCTACGTCATCAATTCCGACATTGAGCTTCCCTATAGCCACAGATATGTCTTCATTTGCGGGGGTGAGTCCGGAGCTCCGAACAGATTTGAGCTTTCCGACTTGAGAGGGGTAGGATTCGCCCGCTAGCACGGCATTTGCGTAATCGTTGGGATCAAAGTCTGCATGGCCGAAGACAGAATTATCTGTAAAGGAGATGCTAAGGTGAGAACGGAGGTGAGGGACATGGATGCTGGACGTACCGGTCATATGTGCGTGGTGGCTGCATGCAAGGGCCTGGTCTTATTGGCGCCTAAGACGCAGTCGCACACTAGTCGCACCGTACCTTCGGCATCAGCCGACGTGGCTGTGAGGCCGACTCGAGAGCGACCAGTGTCATGTCAACGATTTTCTTGCCGGTAAATCACTCTCTCTGTGCTCGCTGTTACTTCGGCTTACAGTATCAACAGCGCAGGCTACTGAATTCTGTCGGCAAACGGTATGTTGGAAGCTGGAGGAAGGTGGTTACCAACTGGTTACAGTACATGAAACTTACAGTACGGACCCCAAGACGCGCTGACATTTCGGTCACTTCGTATTCTAGATCTGCTGTATGAGGATCATTCATATCCTCCACAGCTTTAATTCCTTCAGTGGAAGCTTGCACATTGATTACAAATGCCGATGCTGCTGCTACTACGAACAAGGTTACGATCCACTGCCTTTTTCACGGTAGTTGCGCTGATGTCGATATCCAAGTGCGAGCCCTCTGTGTCCATCCGTACAGCCTTTTCGGAGGTAAGCACTGTCGGTTGCCCGCAACGGACAATCCATCATGATCCCAGCCATTCCGTCCCGGCTGTGTCCCTGCGATTCGGCTGATGGGCGAACAGCGGCTTTGAATGAAGCCGTTAGTCGCCCTCAACGTGTCGTCCTTTATGAAGGCCTCGTTGCTGCTGCGTTCTTAGGGCCCCTTCCTGCTCTCCTTTCTCCCCGAACACGAGTTGCGGCCTGGCGCTACAACCCACAGTTGTTGCTTTCTTTGTTTCGCCTCGTGACGTTGAGCTCCTTGCTATAAACCCCTCTCTGAGACGACTGTTCCCGGACCCTCCATTTGTACCACCCAAACCGCATTTATATCGTTGAGGCCCCCTTCATCCTCCGATCCTCCTTTCTGCTTCATCCCCGTCAAGAACTATCCCGCAAATCCTCCATCCAAATCCATTCCTCTCAAACATGGCATACGAGTACTATCAAGGTGAACGCCACATGCGTGGCTATGGCCATAAGGTGTGTACTCTCCGTAGTGTGATGCTTAGTGTCTGAATATATTTCCAGCTCGGCACCCCACCAATTCCCAACATTATGCCCCAGCCTCATTGTATGTTTTTCAATCTTTGTTCTCTGGCTGGTTCGAGACTAATCGATCACAGGGAGGGGAAGTGACTACTACATGGCACACGCGATCAATCCCGACCCGTGAGTTTTCTGAATTCTTATTCCCGGACTGCGACTCACACGCGTCTCCCGTAGACACTTCTTCCACGACCTCTTGAACCTGGTATATTCCACAAGAGGAGCGGAGGGCTATGACCAAGGTGTAGCCAAACGATGGCATCGCACTGTCTACGGAGGCGAGGTGCGACTATCTGCTTCATCAACCATAGAGCGGTCCGCTGACACACTTTTGCAGACCGCCGTCACTCGTACACTGCCCAGGGATCTCGGCGCAGCCGCTGCTTACGAGGCGTATCGGGTATGGAAACATCACCGCGCCAGGATGTATCCATTTAGTGACAACGATCGAGATGGAGAGAGAGAGGCTGTGATCGGATTGGCTGCAGCTGAAGGTATTGCAATTCTTTCCAAAGCGCTATAGCCCTCGTGTACTGATCATCGGACTCATGCAGCGAGTCACCTGTGGAGGTACACAGGTCGTGGTATGGACAACTATGGGCTTCGCGAAGTCATGGAAAGTGCCGGTCTGACAGCATTCAATTTAGCATCGAGGGTAAGTCGAGCTCCTCCGGTGTCTGTTGAATTTGGAAGCTGACTACTCCACCTCGCAGGTTATTGGAGGAGGTCTCTTTGGTGGCGTCTTCTCTGGCTCTTCATCCAGTAGACGCTCCTCCGTCTCTTCGGGGATGTACAGCGACGACTATCCCCGTTCTACCTATCAGCGACACCGCCGCCATTCATCCCTTGGCACACATCCCACTATGGTCATGAGCAGGGCAGGAAGCTCAAGCCCGTACATGAACCATGTCGCCCTCGCCGGCTCTGTTGGCACACCGTACTCGCACTCCGTCTCCCTCGGAGGCAGCCAAGTCGCCATGTCCTCACACGGCAGCGCATACGGCGGTGTCGCTTCGAGTCACAGGTCCTACGGCGGCAGCGTTGCATTCCCGGGATCCTACAGCGGATCGGGCTACGGCACGCCAAGCTCATACGGTGGCGGCGCGACAGTCATCCCTGTGGGCGCTGGCTACGGCGGATCTTCGTACGGCCATAGCCATGGCCATGGCCAACCCATGACGATTCAGAGCTCCGCGTTCCCCGGCGGCGCTGTGACCCTCCCTCCCGTCGCCCCCGGGTCGACCATCGTCATCCACGGCGGAAAGAGGTCGCGGCACGGGTCCGTCAGCTCGTCCAAGCGCTACATCTCCCATGGTCGCAGTCACAGCTCAGGCAAGACTGTGACCTTCATCTGAACACAGCCCATTACGATTGCTATCACACATAATTGCTTTGCTTTCGGAATACTCCATTGTACCATCACGTCGCATTGAGGATTGTAGGATAGCTTGGTAGCATCTATCGCTCCTCGCAATGTGTTCTGGCGCTGGTTCGCTGCACATTGCTTGGGGTGTTAGCTTAAGTACTCGAATAATGCCCTTTCACGACTTGTCACGTTCACGAGGTGTTTTTTTCTATGTACCTACTTCTAATTTGCATGTCTTTATGCTTTTGACTTCAGACTCTGTGTCCTGTTCGCGCCGATGATTCTCTCACGCGCGGTAAGTTCTGCGATCTTCAGACGCGGCCTCTTTGTTGAACGCTCTCCCGGTCGTTCCGAAGACCCGTAGAACGAAGTCTCTTCTTGTTCCGTCCAGTGTTCCTCCAGGAGAGTATCGGAGAACACACATCAGTCATACCGAAGGTTCACGAACATTGCGGCCGAAACCTCTCAGCAATCCTAGCGCGCTCCAGCACGCCACTCCCATCAAACCCAGAAATTTCGCGACGGAGCAAACTGCGTCATCCCACCCATCGCGCCTCGGAGGACGTCGACGAGTCAGTCCGCTTTGGTGTACAGCTTGCTCCGGAACTCCACTGTATGTGACCCCTGGGATATGAAAACCCTTCGCGGGATGGCCACGATGTCATTTCTCCTCCCTCCCCCCGCATCACATCCCTCCGTCTCGACATTCTCTCTATTTTGTGAAGACACGAAGATCGTGCACTGCACTTGAAGCTTAACGCACCCATGGCGTACCCCTACTATCAACAGAACTACCAAGGATGGGGTCGATCGGGGGTATGTCCATGTCGCTTTTCCTTCTGAATCCACTCCACAAACCACCAGCTCACGTCCCGTTCAAATTCGTAGTTTCAACTCGGCCCTCCCCCTGTCCCCAACTTCCAGCCTGAATCAGCATGTACGTTGGCCCCTTCATATCTCTAATCGCATCGCAATCCGAAGGACGAATGCTGACGGTGACGGCGTGAACAGGGAGCGGATACGATTACTACCGCGCACATGCGATTAATCCCAGCAGGTGGGTCACACGACTGCTCCAAATGAACTTGTAACATCGGTGGCTGATTCGTTGGCTGTTGCTATTGCCAGGTCGCTCTTCCACTCTGTCCTGGATCGAGTCCGCGGACACGAAGGTTCGCGATACGTCAGTACGCACTCCGCTCGCTCCATCCACCTACGTCTCTACGGCGGTTTCGTAAGTGGCTCTCTCCAGTGTTTCTGTCTTCGTCTTCACCACAAACCCTAATTATTGCCATTGCCTCCGATGTCCACAGCTCAGCCTTGACCGCGTCATGCCAGACGAAATAGGGTCTGCAGCAGCATACGAAGCATACAGAACATGGAAGCACCACGGCGGGTCCATCTTCTCGCCTCTGGGTGGCCATGCTGAGAGAGAACGAGAGGCTCTCGTCGGGTTGGCTTTGGCTGAAAGTGAGTTTCCCTCGATTTTGTCTTGTGTAGCCTCGTTGCTGATCTTCTCGTTTTGCGCTCCAGCGAGCCACCTTTGGCACTATGCTCGACGATCATCCGACTCGCGCGGGCTTCGCGACGCACTGGAAGTCGCAGCGTTGACAGCATCGCAACTGTACGAGAAGGTAAGAATCACCTCTGGCCTGGCGACACCGTAGATAACTCAACGAACTACACCTGTAGAGAACAAGTAAAACCGTTCACTTTGAAGGAGTAGGCGGGATGGGTATGGGTACAGCAGGCTCAGTGTCCTCGCGCGACTACGCCTACACCCGACCCCGCCGCTACTCCTCCTCCATCCCCACCGTCATCCGCTCCGGCTCTCCCTACATCGGTGCCGGCGGCGGTGGGTCTCCCTACGCAAGCAACATCCCACCAGGCCCAGCCTCAATGGTAGGCACACCTCTATCCGGATACGGAGGTCTCGCAGCCTCAGGTGGATCCCCGCTCTCTGCATCGTACGGAAACCAACTGCGCGCGTCCCCGTACGCTGGTGGGGGTGTCGCGCTCCCTGCCTGCGGCGTATGGCGCGTCGGTGCCTGTGCAGGCTGGGAGCGTTGGCATGCCTAGTGCGGGGTACGCGGGGCAGCAGGTTCAGCCCGTCGTCATCCAACAACCAGTGTTGTCAAGGTCAAGCTGACCCCCCGGCGTTGACCCCTCAAACCCTTGCAAACTCAGAGGGGTCAAGGGGGGTCAATCAAGCCTCAGAGGGTCAATCAATTTGATCCGGGACCTTCCGGCGCACCCGCGCAAGTCCAGGCAGAGGAACAGAATCAACGTNNGACGTGATCTCGACGTCGGATAGAGTATGCTAACGTTCAAGTTCGTCGAACCTCCGAGCTAAGTTCGCCGTCGTCTGCATCCATCCCTGTCCACCTAATTGAGCGCACACGTGACGGTCTTGGCGTGAGACAATGCTTGAGGCAAGCCTGAGTTTGAGTGACCCCCTTGATGGGGTTGAGGCTCTGACCCCCTTGACCCCATCTGACCGGGGGTCAACGACAACACTGCCAACAACAACAACCGTATACGTCTGGGGGTGCGTATGGCTCGTATGGAGGCGGATACGCTGGCTCTGGTGGAGGGTATGGAGAAGGATATGGCATGGCGGGTACGGCCAAGGATACGATCGGTACGGTGGAGGGCAGCAGCCCGTGTACGTTAGCGGAGGGGGTGGATACGCCGGGTACGGAGGAGGCGGAGGCAGAGGCTACGCTGCTGAGCAAACTCGGCCTGTGATCATCGACGCGTCGGGAGGACGTTCGAGGAGTCGTCACCACCATCCTCACCATCACCACAGGTCTCGGAGCACGGATGGATATTACGGTGGTGGGAGTAGGCATCGGCATGGATACTATTGAGCGTGTGTATTATGTGTGTATGGCGAGGTGATCTAAAGACCTCTTGGAATCAGGAAATGCTGTATCTTGGACCGTAATTGTATACCTTACTTACTTGTATCTTATTGTATGTACTTATATCATGTGCTTTGGCTCCTCATGTCCAGTTTGTGCTGCGAAGGTGTCGGTTCTGCTGGTGCTTGAATGTTCCGAGTCCATATTTTGTTTGATACTTCATACATGTACTAGCTTCAAGTCGATCTCAAGATTCAATGCCAATGCTGATAATTCATTGCATTCAGAAAACCAAGATACTATACACGAGTTGCCGGCGGAGGAGGGTACACCGGGTACGAAGGGGGAGGGGGAGGCTACGCCGCTGATCAAAGTCGGCCTGTGATCTACAATTAGCATCCAAGATACGACGTTTCCTGATTCCAAAAGTCTTTTAGATCACGTCCTCGCACGTTCAATAGTATCCATGCCGATGCCGACTCCCACCACCGTAATATCCATCCGTGCTCCGAGACCTGTGGTGATGGTGAGGATGATGGTGACGGCTCCTCGAGCGTCCTCCCGACGCGTCGATGATCACAGGCCGAGTTTGCTCAGCAGCGTAGCCTCTGCCTCCGCCTCCTCCGTACCCGGCGTATCCACCCCCTCCGCTAACGTACACGGGCTGCTGCCCTCCACCGTACCGATCGTATCCTTGGCCGTACCCGCCATATCCTTCTCCATACCCTCCACCAGAGCCAGCGTATCCGCCTCCATACGAGCCATACGCACCCCCGGACGTATACGGTTGTTGTTGTTGGATGACGACGGGCTGAACCTGCTGCCCAGCGTACCCCGCACTAGGCATGCCAACGCTCCCAGCCTGCACAGGCACCGACGCGCCATACGCCGCAGGGAGCGNNCTAAAAGACTTTTGGAATCAGGAAACGTCGTATCTTGGATGCTAATTGTATACCTTACTTGCTTGTATCTTATTGTATGTACTTATACCATGTGTTTTTGCTCTTCGTGTCCAGTTTGTGCTGCGAAGGTGTCGGTTTTGCTGGTGCTTGAATGTTCCGAGTCCATATCTTGTTTGATACTTCATACATGTACTAGCTTCACGTTGGCTTCAAGATACATAAACTGTCAACGACGATGATTCATTGCATTCTGAAAACCAAGATACTATACACGGGTGCTGGTCACATGAAGCACGTTTCGGAAGATTTGCTTCTAATGAGAAGTATACTCTAGAACTCCAGGATCAAGTCAACCTGTCGGAAGTCGAAATAATCAGTAAGAGAACGCGAATCGCTCGCAAGGTAGAGACAACAAACATACATCACACAACACAACCTCCACCTTCCTGGCAAAATGCTTCACAAACCGATTGATCGCCTCCATGGTATGAAAATGCAGCTCGCACGGCCTCTGCCCCTCGTACGCCTCCCTAATCGTGCTCTCCACGACGTTCTTGTCAAAAGCCGTCGACGGCGCCGGGCGACTCGCAAACTCATCCGCGATCGCCGACAAGTACTTGTTCATCCAACTCGTGAGCGCGAGCTGGTGCCTCGCAGCAGTGAGCGACGTCCCCCCGCAATGCTCGCACTGCTCCGTGGTGAGCGCGTGCCCCCAGCTGATCCGCTCCGTACCCAGGGTCAACGCCTGTGCAGCCGCAGCGCAGCTTCGGTGGTACTGTTCCAACCGGAGGACGGTGTTGGCTGAGATCAAGTCGTACTCGATGCACTGGGGTGGCTCCAGAGGCCAGATGGGGAGCTTGAGCGCGGACCGCGCCGCGCCCAATGCCTCTTTCTGCCATTTGTTGAGGCAGGCGGTGGCGTATGCGCGGACGGGGTCCTCTTCGGAGAGAAGGTCCCAGCTGTGGCGCGCCTTCGCGGCGACGAAGTCGATGTCGTATTTGAGTGCGGCGTGGAGGACCGCACTGGCATCGGCGAGGTTGTCGATGGTGGGGTC